>BLKR01002837.1:0-22500 GCA_011170035.1 Teleogryllus occipitalis
AAATTCAAAATATAGTAATGAATGACAATATATGTTGAATTTTTTTAGGAAGGCATCATGTTGACCAATATTGATTGAAGGAGCATGACAGTTGTCAGTGATCTTCAATATAATACTTGTACCAACATACCAAATCAAAAACATAATTTTGAATGAAGCAAAGAGTAAGTTGGGAATACACACAGCATCAAGAATCATGGAATAAACTCGAATTTAGAATTAAAAGGCGTAAAGAGGTTACAAAAGTAGGTTCACAATATTGCTGACTTTCTCGGTATCGGATTGTATGTTAATTTTATAGGAATTATAATCAATATAATTTTTCAGATATTTATAACCATTCTTTTCTTTATCTACACATTTTATATGAATCCAGTAACAGATATGGTTGTCAACATATAATCATATGATTGTTGATGACAGTGTATCTAACAATGTGTTGTTCTAAAATTACTTTCATGATCCTTAATAAGTACTTTAAGGCTTCTTTTTGTAGTACCAATATAGCAACAGTTACATTTGTTGGTTTTAAATTTGATTTTATACACGATATTCTGGGTGTAACTAAAAGAAATAGAATCTTTTTTGTTTTAATGATGTTAGAAAGCTGATGGGTGTGCCTGAACAAAAATCTAATGTGATCTTCTTTAAAAGTTTTCTTTAATTTATTATAAATATCTAAGTAGTAAGAGAAACTCATGTTAATAACGTATGGTTCAACATTATTAATGAATTTATTAAGGAACCTAATGACATTGTGATAACTAGAGCTGATAAAGGAGAAGCATCAGTGGCCTTCAAGTTAGATTAAATTCAAACAGTTGAAAGTATGTTGAATGATGAAAACACATCTGACTATCTTTTTACTTTCAATGGAGTCTTATACAAACAGGTTCAAGGTGGACCCATGGGAGTTAGTCTGTCTACTATTTTTGCTGAATTTGTTGTGAGAGATTTAGAAACTTTTTGTATCAGGACACCCAATTTCCATCCCTTGTTTTACTGTAGATATGCTGATGATTTCTTTGAATTATTCTCTTTATTCAAATGAATTTCATAATTCATACTTTTTACTCGAATACCACACGAGATTAAATGTCACCACAGAAGTTGAACAACTTAATTTTCTAAGCGTAACTATTATTAAGCAAAATTAAAATATCATTTATAACTGGTACTGAAAAAACACATTTTTCTGGTAGGGTTAATTACCTTTCTAATCACCCTCCACAACATAAGATATCAATAATATATAATCTCACGGACAAAGCTATTGGAACTTCACACCCCATGTTTCACAACAAGAACATGAACCTCATTAAATGAATATTACTTGCCAATTGTTATCTTCTTAATATGACTAAAAATATTAATATCAGATAAATCAAATGCAATACTAGCACCATTAATAATTATCAACCACCAATTGCCCAATAATTCATTTGATTTGTTAAGTCTGTTCGGGCAATGGTCAAGATTTTTTACTCAATTCATAACTCTTGCCAGTAGAACCCTGCCACTAGGTGTTGACAGGTTCCAAAAAATGACACACCGTCAGATTAGGGTTGCTTCGTTTTGTTGCATCTTACAAAATGACATTGAGGAGTTTTGAAAACGAAAGATGACACAAAAAGTTACAGTATTAGTTCCCTACTATTCGTTAAGCAGCAATTAATTTTCAGGAGAAAGTAATATTTTTCAAGCCTGTTGAATCAAATCATGTGAAAAATGTTATCTTCTGCGTTTGAATTATTAGTAAAGAGTACCCGGTATTCCTCAAATAATTTTCTATGTTTCCAGGAGATGTAGCAATAAAAATAACAGAAATAAGTTGTATCAAATTGTCAAATGACGATGATACAATAAAACCCACAAAGTGACACCTCAAATCTCAATGGGAAAAGAAAATAATACAAGTTGCCTACTATTGCAGGCTGGATATCATGCATGCTGGTTGGATATCAAAGAGATGGGGCGATCCACACAAAGCCGAATTTTACTTAGAGAACTTTTTAATTTCTCGTTAGTATTTACGCAGTATAGAGAAAGTATGCTGCAGGAAAAACGGTGAATTTTCGACAGAAAAACTCCTATTGCCAGGTCCTGGTAACAAAAAAGTGGATAAATCTTGTCTTTACTTATAGAAAATTACTTCCTCTAACACGTTGTGTAGTCAGAATTCATGTTCTCTGGGTCCTTGATTCCGAAAAACGTCCGTCCACTGTCTGACTGTCTGTGAACAACGTTAGCGGCTAAAACGTAAGCAGGATTTTCATCAAAATTGATGTTCCCGAACTGATCTGACTGATGTTGCGGTCCCTTGAATTTGAAACTGATATTTTAATATTGAGCGTAATTTATAGGAAGCACCTGGTACATTTTCAAAATTTTATAAAATGCACCAAATTTTTTGATTAAATTATGTTGTCGGATAGCATAAAGGACACAATTCTCTAAAGGACTATATTTTTAAAATATTCAAGAATACTGTGATGATTACGTGTGTAAATAACCAGCTGTACACTTTCCGTCGTTAAAATATATTTTTCGTGATAGTTTGTACAAAACGTGCTAATTTTCACGTTTAAAATTACAATTCTTCCAGCCTAACCCATATGTTGGATTTTATACTTTTAGTGATTAAATATTATACATCTCGTGAAAAATGTAGTGACGTTAAATTTTCTAAATTAAATGAATTACAAGTCAGAAGTTGACACAAAACCAAATATTGTTTAAAATGAAAATACAATAGAGGTAAAAGAATGTGTATTTTTATGTTTTACGTCTTTTTTTTTTGCTCGCAAATAGGCCATCTCGGACCACGCAGAACAAGCATTTACACGGGCTCAGTATATTTTTATCACCTTGCAAGTCTTGCATGTGACTAATCAGGGGGATAAGCGTTAGGCTGAATCCGATTTTTATACCCCAGGGTTGTTTGTCCTGGGGGGATAGAAGATGGAATGCTGATGATAATGAAGGATAAATGGACGGCACACACAAACATACATACACAAATACACCCATGCTCGAGGCGGGACTCGAACCCGCGATCCTTCCGTCCGAGATCGCCACGGCATTACTGCTTTAGCGATCTTGGCTATTCGGACTGGCTTTCACCGCATATTATTTTATTTTTTTATTATTTTAATATTATACATTATTTATTTACATTATTACATTTATTTATTACACTATACATTATTTGTTATTTAGTATTATACATTATTTATTTACATTATTACATTTATTTATTACATTATACATTATTTATACACTATTTTATTATTTTAATATTATTTTAATTTTCTCAAGAAAAAAGTAAAAATTCATCACTCCCCAAGAATACTCTTTCGCAAGTCGAATGTCGCCGTGCGGCAACGCATAGACGTGCGGCGACGCGCCTCCTAGCCCTTGGCGGCCCCCTCCGCCTATCAGCAGCGTCGTTACGCCGCCTCTCGACGCCCGCGCGATTTTCCCATCATTTTTCCACGCGTCGCCCGTTAGCGGGCAGCGAGCGGCCTCTTGCACCGTCCATCCGTCACAGGGCTGGACGCCGTCCGCGCCGCGCCTCCGGGAGGACGAGAGCGAGGAGGGACGCCGACGGACGCGGCGGCGTCCACCTCGCCGACAATTTGATGTCCATCGGCTTGTGAAGGCGGGCCGGGAGAGGGGGGGCGGGGCCGACGAGGGACGACAGAAGAGCGCTCGAAGAAGAGGGAAAGGAAGTGGCCTCGAGCGCGGGGCGGCGGCAGCTGGGAGCGGAGAAGCGGCGCGAGGAGTAGGAGGAGCAGAAGCGAGGCGAGGCACGCGGAGAAGCAGGAGATTCCCCATTCTATTGGGTCAATTTCGGGCTTAATCCCATCCAGTTAGGCGGGCGCGCGCGGCGCAGGCGGAGGCGGAGACGGCAGGCGTGGGGAAGGGTGGGGTGGGGGGAGGGGCGGCGTCCGAGGGATGCAATCTAGGGCCGCTCTCGTCGCACCCATTCAAGGGGCGCATCGCATTTTGCGAGGAGGTCGCCGCGGCGACGCCGCCTCACCTCTCTCCACGCCTCCCCCTCCCTCCCCTCTCCGCCTGCGCAGTCGTCCCGCTCGCGGGTCGAGGGACACAGCAGGCCTTCACTTCCTCGAATCTCGCGACCTGCTCCCTCCTCTCCTTCCCCCGCCCCCACGGCTCCACCTCGACGACTTCCCGGCGGCGACGGGGGGGAATATATTGGAGGCGGCCGAGTCCGGCGGAGGGACCATCTCTCAGCCCGGTTATTGGTTTCCTTTGTGTACCGTTCGGGACGTGGAGCGGGGCGGGCGGGGCGGAGCCGAGAACGGAGCGGGGGAGGGGGCGAGACGAGCCGATCCGAGGTGGCGGCGCCCCCGGGACCCGATATAAAGAAGAAAATAGGGGGTAAAAATATCGCCGGAGGAGACGCGGGCTCGCCGCCAGAGATGAGATTTCGAGTGTCTTTTCCCCCGTGTCCGCGCCGCCGTGTCCTGCTCCCCATTATAAGATTCCTCTATACACTGGCCCGCGGGAAGGGCATGGAGACGGCAGAAAGAGAGGCGAAAATAATAATGTTATGAAGAGCGCCTGCTGACCAGCGCGGCGTGGGACGACGCGGGGCGGCGGGGGCGGGGGCGGGGACAAGGAGGGCGACGAGTGGAAGACGTCCGCGGAGATTAAACTCGCCCCGAGTGGCGGGAGGTGGGGGTTGGGTCACGACTCCATGGCGATCGCCGCTGTCCTCTCGAGAGAGTAGAAAATTCAGATCAGGGCTCGTGATAGATCCGGGACAGGATATCACGGAGGATGCTAGAGGCATACGTCAACTCTTTTCGTTCAGAGAGGACCCACACTTTAAAGGTACTACTGGAGGATTTTTGGGGAAAACGAAATCTGATGGATCGCATATGGCGATTCCTGAATATTTATATGTTTTAACTACTTAATGATATCAACAGTTCCTTAACAATAAGACTAATTATTTCCTTAATAATCCTAAGAACAAAGAACATTGATAATTATTAGTTTCTGAGATTTGTTTATGTTATCTTTCCACGTTAAACAGGTCAAAATAAACTATTCGCAGACAGTTAAACCGAATGAATTGAATATAAAAATCAAACACTTTTATTGTGAGTGGCATATTACTACACAATGAGAAATATCCGTTGATCTTTATTTATAACAATGGGGACTTTTAATCATGGAAATACAGACTGGGAGATGAGGCTACTTAGAAACGGCATAATTGCCTGGATTACCTCATAGGTTCAATTCACACTTTGTGGATATTTGTACTTGTTTATTCACCTTCCATAGTCATCTTTCATCTACCACAAATCACCTCTACGCATAACCCCCGTAGTTGTAATGATGTCAACTGCTCTCTAAGACGCCTTCTGTCTAATATTGACACACGTACTTGCCATGTATTATCGAAAAAAAACTGTGTCTCTATGCTTATGTAGTTATTTCCCGTCGGTTCCGAAGTGGCAAAAATTGGGGGAGAATGGAGTGATGCTGCGCCTGTGAGAACGTCGTGTATGCAACCCGCATTTTGGGAGTGTATTACGGGTTTCAGGGGAAAGTTCAGGCGACAACTTGCATGTGGGCTAAACTTCGATTCCTTGGTCTACTTTGATTCATTGTGCAGCATTAAGCATTCGAAGTTTTCGTCAATAAACACTTAAGTGAGTGTTTCAGCCTCATTTGCTGAATGTTTGGTCAACATGAAAAAATAGTGACTATTTAATAACCAATCGTTCACGGCTTCAAAGAAAGGAAAACACATAAATTAAAAGAGACTTTTTCAAATGTGTTCTCTTCTTTCTTTATTTCATGTAAGACTCGTGCATTGTACTTATATATTTATAATATGCAATTTGTGTTTTACTGTATTCAATCATTTCCTGTTTTTCGGCTTTTGTTTTTGGCATGTTTTTCGGCTCAAGTTCCAAGTTTTAATTCTAATTTTAAATCTTGCTTTGCTTTTGAATTATTATTTCCAATTTCATATTTGAAATTTCAAAAAACAAATAATATGAAAGAAAGTAGTTTTATTTGTTATAACTGCTCGATTTCAGACTTCCTGATGATGCGGCTACATTATGATGCGAAAAGTTGTGGTTTTAGTAAATTAAGGCCAATAAAAATAGTGTTTAAAAAACGTGAAGTTTCATTGCCTTTAAATATTCGATGATACCACTGTCATAAACATTTAAAAAATAATATATAATGTAGATAATCATTGAATGGTTTTTAATTGTTTTAGTTTAATATTTTAAGCTTTTGGAGTTCATTTGCCATCTTAAGGGCCGGTCTTAACGACTTCAACATATCTTGTATTTTGGAGAATTTCTGTGATAATTTGAATTACTATTGTAATTGCAAGCCAGGATATGTCCATTTGTGCAGTTTGCCATGTGTTGTGGGAGAGTATGCTTACTCACAATTGTTGTTGGTTTCGGTCGATTTAGATTTTTATCTGATAGAAATGGAAACTGTGAACGGCGAGGTTCTTGGTAAATTCATTAGAAGCTATAATTTGATGCCTGAGCCCCGCCGCAATTGACGCTTATTGGTGTTGAAATTTTGGGTATACTACATTTTGAGTAGCGATGATCATTTCACCGTATCCAATGGCCAAATGACTCACAGAATTTACATTGTATAGGAAGATTACGTTTAGCTCTAGGTAACTTTAATAAAATTCACAATTTCCTTTTACTTTCACATATTTAGCTTGCTTCTTCTGCCTTTCATACATCCACAGCATTAAAGCATACATTCATAACAATCGATGTTTATAGTAGTTGAGTTTGTTTTTATTAAAATTGGCACACTTTCACTACTAGACAACGTATATGTTTAAAATCTTTATACTATATTTAAATATAAGATATTCTCGAAATCCCATAAGCATTACTGATGATTTTGTTCGATTACTTATTGTAGTCATTAAAGGAGATAAGAAAGGTTGCACCTGTTCAGCAAATTGAAAAGGTTGGTGTTGCTGCTGTTGAAAATGTATTTGTAGTAATTGCTGTTGTTGTAATTGCGGCATTGAAGATTTGGTAGTTTCCATTGTCTTTGAATTTGTTGCACGACATTTTCCGGAGGATGGGCATTGCATTTGTTTAAATTCACTTCTGCATTAGAATTGTTTTACACTTGTAAGTCATCATTAATGGCTCTAGTCGAAAGCAGAGTATTTGTTTAACTATCAATTGTTGGTACTTATCGCATTGTTGTTGGTTTACGGAAAAAAATAACATTCGCCTATTGTTTCACTACACAAGCCACACTCAGCACCAACGAAGTGGCTTCTGTGATGTGATCTTGCTAAGCTTAGAGCCTGAGTTTGTGCACAGTGAAGGGTACTGTTGCTCGAAAAGGATTAAGTATTCGATTTATTGAGGGAAATTAACATAAATATTATCATAAATTTACGATGAATTACATTCGAGATATAGAGAAAGGTCCGATTGATCAAAGTTTCAGTTTAGTAGAATGAATGAACCAATTGCTGAGATGTGTAAATGTGGTCAGACTTTTTCTTTTGTTCGTCGGGAGTTTCAGGAATTCATTTCAAACCAAAATAATAAAAAAATAATTTTACATTCGTAAATTTTAATACTTCGTTGCTTTTCCAGCCAAAATGTTGAATAGCTTCTGACCTACATCAGTCAGCTTGAGAATATTCATTCTTGTTTTTTGCCTGATTGAAATATTTTGTATTCGTTTCAATAATAATGTTATTTGGCGTGAAATATAATATTCAAGTTTGGTTAAGAGTATATAAGTGTACTCATTTCTTGTAAATAATACAATTTGGTATCAGAATTTCGTCTATTCTTCTAAAAATAAGTAGGTCTAGGAGCTCTCCAATCGTTAATTCAGATCTTCACCAATGGAGTTTACCTGGTTTCGTTTTAGTTAGTACTTTTTTATGTGGACAGATTTCTCAACCAATAATGCCTCATCTATCATCATGATGTTGAGCTTGAATCATTGTCATATCAACACAATCCCATTTCTAGTATTGTCTTAAAACAGTAAATAAATTTATTTTATCGTAATTCATTACATTATGTTTACAGCATTCATTATTTGTACTTCAAATTTGTTATAATGTTCTTCTCATTTACTTCCCTATGTATTCGCATCAGCACACTGACCGCAACTGGTGTATTCCTTCTGTCCGCACACGGAACCAAAGTGGAAACCCAGACCGAGCAAGGTGAGCCCAGAACGGGGAAGTAGGAGATACCAAAACAGGAGTGGTAGAGCGCAGACGTGGGAAACCTAAGAGCAGCACGAGCAAGGGAGAGTGGGCGACGCGATGACATATGCGCCGGGGGGGGGGCGCGTCAACTGAGGACGTGAAGGCCGAGCGAGGACTCGCCTCACGCGCCTTGAGCGGGGCCTCACTCCGCCGCCGCCGCCGTCGCCGCCGCCGCCGCCGCCGCCGCCGCCGCCGCCGCCGCCGCCGCCGCCGCCGCCGCGCGCTCGGAGCCCCATGCATATTCAGCAGCCACCGGCTTATGGGGAAGCGCGTGTAAATGTTTTGTTATGGAGATCCGCAGTCGATAATTTACTATTCCAACGGCTGGGGACTGAGGCCGGGGGCGGCTGGGGCTGCGGCGAGTCCTCAGTCGCGCTGGCAACGCGGCTTGCAAGGCGCTCTCGCTCGCAAACGAGACGCGGTCGGCACTTGGAAGAAACACCACTACAACACCACACCACTCCTTCAAGAAAATTTGCAGAAAAGTTTGTTGTTTAATGTGGATGGATTGCGGGCTTAACCATGTGTCAATGGAACTCGTGTTTCTAATTGTATTATTTTTAATTTTATTATTAAATTGTAATGTTAATACACTTTTTGTTATAATACATGCAATAAATAATATTAAAATTATCATGAGATTAATTTTCAAATAATCTTCTCGGTGTAAAATATGACTATATGTTTTACTAGCAGTATTGTTGATGCCATTTTTCGGGATGTGTTAAAAATAATGTGTACAAAGGTAAGTCAAAACTACGGTGAAATAAACACCGGTTACTTGAAATCACATATTTCTCATAATTTATGTTAAAATTCTCCGTTACCTAGCCTTGGAATAATCAAGAAATTTTAAGTAAGCACCATTGTTTGATTGTAGCATTTCGTCGACGAAAATTATAGAGAGATAAATGAAAAAGAACAAAGGATATATAGAAAATACAATAGAAACAACTAGAAAGCACAACCAAAAGTATATAAATCAAATTTCAAACATAAAAAAACAATGAAGGGAAAGAGAGATGTCTTGAAGAGTGTAGGGACTCCTTTCATGCTGAGAAGGCAAGTCAGAACGAATTATTAAATCTTTGTGAAATGGTGGTCCTTATAATATCTGTTGTCGATTAAAGTTGTAAAGATTTTTTTCGCGATTGTACTTTTTAATGAATTTTATATTTTAGTATATTGTAATTGATTTTTTATTGTATTTTGCAATGCGTTTGAATGGAAAACACATGCTCTTTAATTATTTAAACTGGAAGAAATTGATGAAGTCAAGAATTAAGACACGTCATTGTCATATGATGGAATAAACATCTTTCGATTATTCTAAAGTAGTTGTGATTTTAAACAATTCTCAAGATAGTAGTTGTTACTGCTCCAATTCTTAGGTAATCAACCGATTATAATCAATTACAAAGGCAAGAATGTATTATATAAGAAATGTGAATTTAGATTGCCGAATATTTGAAAAATGAAAAATCAATTTAGGAGGAATGATAATCAAACTGCCAACTAACTTCTCACATTTAAACTTTTATTTAAAAAAATATTTTCCCATTTAAAAAAATATGTTCCCATTTTTTCGCCTTCACGGAATTTACACCGGCACATACGCAAAACAAAAGTTGTCAGACCCAAAGACTTGACACATGTTTATCTACGTACGTCGAGACGCTAAATTCTAATCCTAAGCAGGAATTGCGCCACCACCTTTCAGTTTTTTTTTCCACCTCAAATTTACAATTTACAATTTACCAGAGGTTTTTGCGATTTAAAAAACCGGAGAATGGTGGCGCAATTCCAGCTTCGGATTCAGACTCAGGGCGTCGACATACGTAGAGAAAAATGTGTCAAGTGTTTGGGTCTGACAACTTTTTTTGTGTGTCTGTGCTACCATTCTAATAAGATTCTATATTCCGTAATCATTCTAATAAGGTCATACACTAAATATTCATAAAACATGCAAATCAGTATCTATTTCTGAAGACGAAAGTTCTTCCCTACTTGAGAATGACAAAAGATTTATGACGAAAATTGAAGAGAGGAATATAATATTTAAAACAGACGAAAAGATGTCCGGATATCCGGAACTCGCAACCATCACTGATAGCGCGTCGGTGATATGGCATCCTGACCTCCCCCGGCATTTGCACACCAGCCGGGCCTGTTCGCTGCGGCTCGCCTCCGCGCTCGCCGCCGCCCGCGCGCTCTGTCGGCCGCGCCGCGTCGTCGGCGCCTCCCCCGCGATTTATCTTCCTTACTTTTCAATCCCCCGTCGCGGGGGCGCGTGATCCGGTGATACACTCAGCGGCGGGGGCGGGGCGGGGCGGGGCGGGGCGGGGCGGGGCGGGGCGGGGCGGGGCGGGGCGGGGAGCGAAGACGAGAAAGAAGCACCGCCTGCTCGTTAATTTCCCCTCGGCAGCGGCGGCTTCCGTTTCCGGTGACATTGTGCCTCGGCGGGGGCGGGGGTGGGGGCGGGGATGTTGGGAGAGGGCGCGCCCGCCGGAGCGCACCGCTAGACATTACGAGAAGTGGAAATATGGCGGCCTCCCTGGTGAAAAAAACACAAAGACGGCGCCGGAGATATTTCGATATCTGTTGAAAACGAAGGAGTACATCCATCCCCATCTTTCAAAGGAGGCATATTACGTCGCTCCGTAGCGCCGGGGAGGCCCTTCTGCGAGCTGGGAGGAGACGAGACGAGACGGAGAGGGCGGGGACGGGGACGGGACGGGGAACCGAAAGCGGCTCAAGAGCAGGGAGGAGCGGAATGGAAGGAGCTGCAGTCGGTAGGAGTGGGCCAGTAGCAGGGAGCGCACAGTGCTGAGCAGAATAGTTTATTTCCCTAACCCCACGATCTTCTGACGTCTGTAAACATGCAAAAGTATGCAATGTTAATCTCGACTAATGATAATAATGTTATTTCTTAATAAAAGTTCCAATAATTACTTTTTATAGACAGTCACAAATACATTTATTAAAACAAATGATTTTTACATTACAATGGTCTCTTGAAACAAGAAACAGCGTGGCAACGTTTCAGAGATCGAGTTGTGCTTCCATCAGGCCTTTAACAATAAGTCAATTTACAAGGAATTGGATGAAATTTTATCCAATCGACCTCTGAAACGTTGCCACGCTGTTTCTTGTTTCAAGATACCTTTGTAGTGTAAAATAACATTTATGTTTTAATAAATGTATTTGTGACTGTCTATAAAAAGTAATTATTGGAACTTTTATTAAGAAAAAACTTAGTAGCAGACAGCCTATGTTTCATCTTGATAATAATGTTACTTAATAATTATTGTTATAAGTCACAGAAGAAATCGGGATGGACAAAATGTAGTTATATGAATGTGATGCTCATTTAATTATATCAATGAGAATGATTTCAATACGTTTTCCTCTTTTTAATATTACATTCCGCTCAAATTTTGCACAAAAAAACAATGATAACTGTGAAAAATTACAAAAAGTTAGTCCAGTGAGGAAATCAAGTATTGCCTCGTATTACTTGAAAATTATATTTAATATTTTAATTCAAATACAACTAGCGTAAGTGTTACATATTCCCAAAGTATATGCCTGAGATGGTAAGAACTTGAAGGCATGGGTACCGCCATCAATTCTGTTTTCTTTTTACACCTCCAGCTTAGGGTAGATATATCAACGACCTCATCGAATAAAAAATGTTGAATTGATGCATCTTTTGGAAATTTTAAACCTGTTAATGAAAATCAGAGCTACGTCATTTTATTAAGCGAAATTTTCTCTCTTAAAGCAAGAAATTTAGAGCAAAAAAGTTGGACCATTTTTTAAAAAAATCCTGTTAACGTTTTTGACACGATTTCATTAAAGTGTACGCGAAAACTGCGCATATTTTTTAACAATAATGCATGTAGATTGTGTTACTTTCTAAAAAACTTGTACCTTTTTAATATTAAATTATGAGGAATGTATTTCCATAAGAAAAAAACTCAATATTGTAGTTGTTGAACTTATTGTAGACGTTGAACTTTTTCAACTTTTGTAATTTTCCAAAATACAGAGGTGTTAATGAAAATATGACCTTACCATTTTTATCAGTGTGCTTCTATTTATTTGAGAGAAAATTGAGAAAAATTGGAGAAATGTTTGAAAAAATTTCGATGAATAACGTAAAACCTTTATGTTCAATTACCTTCAACATTCGTTTTATATTCGTTCTAAATTAGTTTTGAAGTTCGAAGTGCCGCTAAATGAGTTTGATCAATCAGGTAATATCCATTTAATCGATCAGGTGGCAATCATGTGTACTGTTTTAGGTGCTAGTACTGTTCACAACTAAACGGAAAGACGATTTGACGTAAAACATATTTTCGTTATCAAGGAGCCTTCAAAAGTGAATTTCGACTATCCAGAGTACATAGAAAAGGAAAAAATCCTGTTTCAGTATCAAGGACCACAAAACGTGATTTTCTTTCAAAACCATTTTACTGGAGCATCACATATTTTTTGTCCGGTTTATGCGAGAAAGTAATACTGCAATAACAAAGTTTTATAAACTGCGAATAAAACTTTGTTGTCCCAGAGAGACTGTTAACTCGAGCAAACAAATGAAAAGCGGATGTTTACAAAAAACTATTTTAATTTTTTAATTTTAATTTGTAATTAACCAGATTGTGCGAACACATCCTTGAGCGTATTTACATCCATTCGAAGACCTCGACAAATGTTTACAAACCTTTAGAGAACTATTTATGTGTTTCATTTATTATAAAACCCTAAATTGTATATTATGAAACGATGATGTAATGATGGGTATTAATACACGACTGGGATTTTACGATACGCGCAAGGAACGAGCGAGTATCGTAAACTTGATATGAATGTATTAATACCCATTACATCGAGTTTCATACGGTACTTTTTCTACGACGTTTATAACTTAAACTTGTACATTGAATCGTTTCGTGGTAGTTGACTTGCAGGATTCAGCCAAGGCCACCTAGCGGACAGCTACCATCGCATACTGCCGCAGGTGGCTGTGTTTACCAGTCCACCTGTAAGGTAATACTACGCTTGTCAAATAGGATCAGAATGAAATTACGATCCAATTTATTTTAAATAATATTACACAAAAAATTACTAATAATAAAAGAAATTAAAACTGAGAAATATAATATAATATCTGACGAAATTTTAATGTACACAATTGGACGAAACATTTACAAGAGCGATCCTCAATGATCAATCAATTGTCAATACTTGGTTTGTAAACTTCTCTGTGATTCGTCAAAAACCTTCATCGTAATAAAATCTGTATAGTAATGAGAATCATTATGCAACCGGTTGCAACCATCAAATGATACAAAGGGAGTAGAAAATAGTTTATTAATTACGTTTTAAAATCATTATTTGCAAAAATATTCTCTTAAAAATCTGGTTTAACCAAAATCATCAGTTCCAAAAACCCCGGAGGGGATGAAACTCCTGAATGTCCCCACCTGGATCTGTTTGGACTGCCCCGATGCATTCTCTCCGAGACGCATGGACAGCCAAGGAGATTAAAATTGAAATACCACACACTCCGCAGTTAATATAACTGAATATGAAATTTTTTTAGAACACAGAAGAATATGATGTTATGTCGGTCCGCCAGGTACCGAACGAAAATTGTGATCGAAAATTTCTACACAGTGCAACGGGTACAATGAATTCAAAACTCGCCACGCAAAAAGCATTCCACATCCAGAAAAGACAACGCAATACCAGCATTTTATTGTTCCAACAATTATAGATAAACATTTTAAACTTGTCATTTATAATTTTCACTGAAAATAAATCGAGTAAGCGGTCTGAGGTACGCACAATTCTTGAAGGAAATATGATTGAAATAATTTCAAGAAATTAAATAGAGAGACAGTACACACACCTATGAAAGCTAAACAGTACTTCAAACAAAAGACCCTCGTTTCTCTCTCGCAAAACAAGTTTACAGAGAATCGGTTACACATCTGGCAGGACGCAACATTTTTCGTTTAAAAAAACACCACGGACAGCAAATATGTTTCGCAGGGAAAACATTGCAACTTGATGATTGCAAAGAAGCGAGAGACGCGTTCGCACGGAACGAGTCGTAAACAAATAAACGATATCCCAAAATGTAAACCGTAAACATTCCCACTTCGTTATGTAGATTTTCCACACCACTTCCCACCTAAAGCCGCGGTGAATACACCACCAACCGGAGAAAAACAGTATTTGAGAATTATTTTCAAGCCGAGTACTCCGGTTACAGTTCCCAAGCTCACAGATAAACACAGAAAATTGTAAGCCAGCAGTCCGAGAAAAATGCACAATCACCTATTTAAAAGTCGGAATCGTTATTAAAAACACGGTATCAATACAGCTTCGAAATGATGTACATTGCGACGGGAGTTGTTTGCATAAAGCAGAGCTGCAAAAAAAGCACTACCGCTGATGAGTCGGTGAGAGATATTCATGCAAGCTGCTCGGCATGGGGATGGCGGCTGCGGTGACGCGGTAGGTGGCAGTAGCAGTAGTGGTGGCGGCGGAGGCGGCGGAGCGGGCGTGCCAACAGCGTGGAGCCAAATAAGCGAAGCGAGGCGCGACGAGCCCGCTCGTCCGCGTGTTGCCGCCAATGGGCCAAAGCGCGCGCGTCGCTGCAACCGCAGCACTTGTTGCTCGCGCCACGTGACCCGTGCAGGTGGACAGCTCCAACGAGGCGACACCGCCGCCGCCGCCGTCGACGTCGCGACCTCGCGGGTCGCGCCCGCGGGCCGACGGTCGGCGGCGGCGGCGTCGCCGTGCGGGGTGCCGGCCGGCACGGCGCGGCGTCGCGACGCCCGCCCAGCCACCGCCGCCTTGGCCTCCTCCGCCCTCGCGGCCTCTCTGCACGCGTCCAAGAGCCACACTGCGGCGCCGCAACTCCCCACGCAAACCTTATATAGAGTTGCCAAATTTTGTGGACCACTTAACTGTAAAACTTTACGCTTACACAAGCCAGCAAATGCAAAATTACACGTCCAACTTAGCAACCCGTGAAAACCCGGTCCACAGCGAGCCACGGGCTGAAGGGAGACAGAGACGGCGGCGGCGGCGC
Organism: Teleogryllus occipitalis; assembly: GCA_011170035.1. Classification (NCBI taxonomy): domain Eukaryota; kingdom Metazoa; phylum Arthropoda; class Insecta; order Orthoptera; family Gryllidae; genus Teleogryllus; species Teleogryllus occipitalis. The sequence goes on from BLKR01002837.1 coordinate 15,393, forward strand.
GGCGGGGGGGGGGGGGGAGCGGGGCGGGACGGGGCGCGCCGATAGGAAGACAGAGCTGTGGGGCGGGGCGAGGCGGAGGCGAGGCGGAACGAAGGGCGCGGGGCGGCGGCGTGCGGGGGGGGGGGGGGCGAGGGAGAGCAGGACGCCACGGCGGCGGCGGCCGGGGTCTATATCTTGGTTGGGTAACCAGCGGCATCCGCTGGTTGCGATGGCCGGGCGGACACCGGCAGGAGGCGAGAGCGCCGGCCGGAGCGCAGCCGGGCGGGCGAGCGGGCGGGCGAGCGGGGTCCGCTTTCGCTAATTCACCGTGTGTCATGTAATGGTTCGCTGCCGGAGGCGCCGCCGCGTCCCCCCGCACCCTGCGCCGTGGCCCTCGCCCTGGGCGGCGGCGGCGGCGGCGGCGTCTCCCACCCCCGAGGCGGCGGCGGCGGCGGCAAGAAGGATCGATCCGCCCCCGGCCCGCCTGCGCACCGCCGCCCCGGCCCACGCAGCTCGGTGGACCGCAAGGATGCTATCATCTGAAGCGGGAAATTGCACACAAAGTTTGAAATTGGAACGGACAGCGATGTATCTGCTCCGGGCCCCCCACCGCCACCGCCACCGCCCCCGCCGCCTCTGTCGCCGCCGCCGCCGCCTTCTCCGGTGCGGCGCCTTCGACCGAGTACTCGTCGCTACCTGACGTCCGGCCGAGGAGGAAACGCGATGTGTTACGAGACAAATAGGAACTGAATGACGAACATCTATTGTCCCGCCGTGCTTACTAGTAATTCTGTACTGTCTTATACAAAATTATCTGGAGACGAAAAGTCACAAACAACAATTTAATAGAAAACTATCCCTATCTCCTGCTGGCTAATATCTTTGCTTATTTTTATTCATATAAAATATATATTTCATAATTACAGTCGTCTTGAAAAATATTAAGAGGTTCCAGTGTCTCCAAAAACAGTTCCCAAGCTAAACTCTACTTTCACTTTGTAATTTCTCAATATTTATAGCATGTTATCACGTCACGCTTTCCAAATTGTCCAATTCATGTTTTCACGCTCTTCTAGGCCATTGTATCATGCACGCGTGCTTCAAGGTAGTTTGAATTGATCTACTATTCGCGCGCTTCTCAAGTGCGCCTTGCGCCCGCTAGATGGCAGCGGAGTGCATTCTCAGGAAGAGCCACCATTCCACGCCCTGATCGTGATTGACCTAAACTCGTCTTTGGTTTAGTACCACAACTTTTAGCTGTAATGTTTCAATGAACATGTAAACGACCTCATTTTTTCATTCAAATTATCTGTGATGTTTCTACGACGACTTCAGTTTTGTAGCAAAAAATTCACAATAATCATTGCTTTGGCAGCTCAAGCAGATATCTTCAGATAAGATTACTCTTTTCTAAATAACACTTGCAACTTGTACAATTTATATGCAATGCAATAGGAGGGTGTGAATTCATGTGTTACGTAAATCCAGTGTGTTCACAATAACCCACTCTCATTACCTACAAATGGATTTGCTATGAACAACACTATGAGAACGTGGATCGAAGGTACAATCGTATTTGTCGGTAGTACCGCACCTTTATTTTCAAGAAAGATTTAATTCTTTGTTGCTAAATTTTATACTTGATTTTTATTTTTATGAAAGGAATGGGAATTGTGACCTGTGCGAAGCAATGATTTTCTTCATATTCCGACGGGAGTCTTTATGATATGTTTCTAGTACGCAAGTATACCTTTTCATGGATCTTCTACATCATATCGTTGACCCAACGAAATATTCAGCATTATTTCTTCTTGCAATACTTTTAAATTCTGTAATAATCAATTTTGTAGAAATACAAATTCCTATTTTTCAGTGCACAAAAATTTGAGTTTTGTAATGCTATATACTAAACGTCCAAACAGTTAAAAAATTCCCATCCGTTGTATAAGGCCCATCCTGTTATTTGAGGAGTTTCCGTCAAATACGGTAATTACTGGAGTCCCATGTGAGTCTGAAATCAATCTAATCTTGAATTATTTGTGAAGATATCTTAAGTCTGATACTTTTTCCTAATCAAATTACATGGCGCGTGAAAAATATGATCTAGTGACTAAAAGAACTCGCAAATTGGTGAAGTTTCTAACAGGCTTGAAAACGACAGTAATACAACCCTTCGTGGCATTTAAAATTGATTAATAACAAAAGTGAAACAAACAAATACACCATTCATGAAGACACCAACGAATTTTTAAATTATTGTGCACAGAATGGAAAATGACTGATTCTTAAATAATTCTACTATGTAATAAATTACTTGTGAAATATGATTACAATGTTCTAAAAGCAAGTTAATACGATCTAAAGTATGCCAATGTAAAAATTAAAAAAATTCTGCAATATTTTTCTTGATTCCAAATCATGGGCTTTCAACATTTCTTAAAAAAAACAATTGTTGTATTAATTTGCGAGTGAGTACAAACACGCCATTAGCCTGTGTTGTTTGCCTTAATTCCTCGCAATACCTATGAAATTTGAAAACCTATGAAAACAGGGGGATCAATGTGCTTCTCATCCCTGCCGCATGGCAGAGAAATACAACAGACCTACTAGTCTTGTGGCCTCAACCGACAAGAATAAGTCCTTCGGAAATCAAAGTACCCTTTGTTTATGTGAAATGTTAATTTAAGTGAAAAAATAATATCCCTTTGAACTATTGAAAAAACTAATATCTTTCACGTGCGGGAATTATTATTACTGTTATTAGTAATATGATTTTCACGTTACAAACGCAAATAATATGTGAAGTATTTTTCTCTTAAATGCTAAGCTTGGAATAAAACCCCTAAAAATGTATCATTTTATAGATTAAAGTGTAGAAGACAAAACTCTTGACTCCTTGAGGAAATGAAAAATTAAGGTTCTAAAACGCATCGTTTCCGAGTTATGTACGATGTACGATAGTAGTGTGTTGCAACGTTTTGCAGGTTGCATCTTAATGCTGTATCATTTTAATATATTAGTAACAAATATTACTAGGGAAAAGATTTTTATGCCCCCAAAAAATCTTGAATTATTCTTTTAAAATATGCATTATGATCTAAAAATCTAATATATTCACTTTAATATGCGATTAAAATTAACAATATTTAATTTCCTCTATAAACTTTTCTTAATAAAATTCAGGAGAAGCATGCTTCGAAAGAAAATATATATTTTTGAGCAAACATAATATAATCTACCGTACTTCGCGAGAGAAATAATTGAAGCAAATACTCACCTTCGTGAAGTACATTGTATGTCTTGTTGTATTTCTTCTGACTGGTTTAAAAAAGATGTTATCAAGAAAAATTCTAAATTTGCACCAGAATTTTATCATCTATAGAAAACAAAGAAAACGCAAACTGTGACAAGCTCTTACGAATCAATGAACGCTCAGAAAATAAATAGATTCTACGAAAAGTTGAAACATTTTATATGTAAGTCTTTATTTGAACGAAATATGCAAAAGTTGCGCCAATACACATATGCACCGACAGGAACAAAAATCGGCCAAATATGCACAAACATTAATCTATATAGCAACATATTCTCACCAAATGTCAAGAAATTTCACTTAGCTATGCACTGAAGCAACTGACAAAAATAGGCAAATTCATGGAAATCCGCTTCCTATATTACACATAAATTTGAGCTTTTTACATTCTTCCATATCAACTTTAACAAAACCATGTCTCACACACTTCCGTGCAAGCAACATGCTTAAGAAGGGGTGTCCATTTTTCTCTTCACGTATTATTAAATGGATTATTAGACTTACCTGAAGTAATCCGAGGAATACAAGGGATTTATGTATCACAATCATCGTTAGTCAGGAAAAGAATGAATTTTATCAGTAAGAGTAAAAGTAATATTTTATTTACAGTTCGGCTGTCTCGTATAAAATATCGATATTTTAAAAAAATCGATTTTTTGCACCTACTATCAAAGATGACAACACTATATGCTTTGGAGCTAATTGAAGACCGATTGTAATCTCCAAGTTAACTTCTTAGTTCACTATTAACGAAATGAGCATTTCAATAATCTGGTACATAACCGCCTTGCAAGAAACAATTTTATCTAACAACTACTTTTTGGTGGTTATCTTTACATGATCCTGTAGCTACTCTCAACTTCCAAGTTTTACAATCAGTAATTTTTATTGCATTTCCTTCTTCACTTAAACTTAAGCATCTCCAGAACTTTATTTAATATTTGTTATATTTTATCTTGTAGTTCGTTGCTTTAAAAGTGTGCTAAATATTATCCCACGCTTCATTTTTTGTTGCTTTGGTGTTATATTTGTAACTTTATTTCCTATAATATAAATTTATTTTCTCATACATTCGATGAGCTCTTCTTTCTTCGACGATGAAAATTTCGCATCCTGCCTCTTTTTCCCATTACGAAAAATCAATAAAAATAACCTCTTTGCACAGTACAAAGCAAAACAAAAAAAAACAAAAAACCAAGGTTGGTTATGGTCACTGGCTGGTTCACCAGAGTCCAGAATTACCAACCAACTCTTGAATGCAGTTAAATTAGTTAATTAAGTAAGTAACTCTTGGATGCAGTTAAATTAGTAAATTAGTTAAAGTAGCCGAGCTCACCAAATCCTTATCACAGAAAATAAAAATACGTCTATTTTTTTAAAATCAAGCTTATTCAGGCTATTAGAAATTTCCTTCTCAATTTATTAACAAAATTTCTCAACTAGAAGCTTTATATATTGCCCTATAAACAGATATAATATGCTGGTTCAGTTTCTAATATCTGCTGGATCTATTGTGCTGGTTCAGAAATCTAATATTCTTTGCTAGTATCGGTAATAATTCACGGTGAAGCAATGATGAAATTAGCAACAGGGAATCAGGACTCCGCAAACCCGTTTTTTCCACACCAAATTTGAGATCTGAACTCCGGGTTCAGGATCTGAACTCAGGGATTTGAATTCCGGTACCAAGAGGGAGGAAAGCTGTTTCAGTGGTCTACGTCACGAGCACCGATTGCTATAAGCATAGACATAAACGCCGCTATTTCCTCCTGCTCTGCCATTCACGAACATGCCCACCACAACGATGTTCGGTGTCGCGATCCCCAGAGGAGCGCGCGGTCGCCCTTCATTCCGCCCGTGACGCGCAGCCGGCGCGCCCTCCATCTGCGCGTGGGCGTCGTTAGCGGAAAAAGCGCAGACCCTGCTCGGAGGCTCCCCTCGGCGCTTTGGCGGCCGGGCAGTGGTGGAGCGGGGGCTGGGGTGGGCGGGGTGGGAAAGAAAGCGGCGGGGGCGGGGCAGGGTGAGGCGGAAGAGCGGGAACGCTGCGGGGTGGTGACAGAGCGCGGCGTTGACGGAGCGGGGCTGCGAAGAGAGCCGTGAGGGAGCGGGGCGGGAGGGGACGCGGCGGGGCGGGGTACGGCGGGAGAGCCGCGGGGGCCCTGCAGGGTGATGGTGGCGGCGTAGCAGTGGCGTGTGCAGGGAGGGAGGAGGCTGGGCGGAGTGAAGCGGGGCGGGAGAGCGGTGGGGGCGCTGCAGGGTGATGGTGGAGGTGCGTCAGTGGGCGTGGGCGTGGACAGGGCGTGTAGGGGGCGGGGCGAGGACAGGGCGTGTAGGGGATGGGGTGGGGCGGTGGTACGGGGGGTAGGTGGAGAGGGGTGGGTCGGATTGATTGATTGATAGATAGGTTTTTTCATGTTTCCGGGCGCGTCAACTGCTCTGGTCATCAGTCCCGTTAGTGTAGTGCATTTTTTCTCTCGGGAGATGGCGGTGATCTTCCCCCGCTGGATGGCGAGATCTGGCGCCGACCTACCGTCGGGTAGTGGGGTTTCCCCCTAACCAGGACTCTCCCACCAGCGGGGCACCGCCCCAGCCGGGACAAGCTCTAAGCTTCCGACCGGTCTCCCGGAATATGTGGTAGTGTAGTGCATGTTAGTGTGCGTGTGTGTGTGTGTGTGTGTGTGTGTGTGTGTGTGTGTAAGAGGAGAGGATACGACAAGGAAGAGGAAGGACAGATCGCGCGCTGTTCGTGGCCCGTTTGGTAGGGTACTGCTCCGGCATTCGCCTGGTGTTGATCGGAGAAACCACGGAAAACTACCGATCAGAGCAGCCGGCCGCTAGAATTCTCCTCCAGACAGCGACTGAATTCGACCTAGCTGAAAAGCTAGTGTCGAAAATCCTGCCGCCGTGGGGAGTGGGAACCTAGGACCTCCCGGTCAGAGGCGCGGCAGTGACATCAGTTGATGCACTGAGCTACCGCTCCCGGTAGGGGTGGGTCGGAAGAGCGGCGGGGGCGTTGCAGGGAGATGGAGGCGCGGCAGTGGCAGAGCGGGGGCTCGGCATGGGCGTAGGCAGGGCGGGGCGGTTGCGGAGTGGGGCGAGAACGTGGCGAGGGAGGCACCCTCTGCCGCAAGACAAAACGCTCGCTGGCGAGGGCGAGGGTGAGGGCGGGGCCGGCAAAGGGCGGCGACAGAGGGCGCAGGTGCGTTCGACACGGCTCGGCGCCGCGGAGGGCGTGGCCGCCAACCGCACTTGCCAAACCGGGCGTACGGATATACCGACTGCATCCCGCGGTCAACTTTTCCCAAATCATATACCAACCTCCCCAAAAGGCATAAACCGTTCCATTTGCTTCAGTGTAAGAATTGATTTCATCGTGGTCTGCTTAGTTGATCTGTGATCAATTGTAATAGATTAATTTCTTCATTTTTCAAGAAATTCATTTTTCATGTCCTTTTAGAGCATTGCCAACGTTAAAAGCCGCCGCTTAAAAGTTTGGGAAACAAAACATGAAAGCACCCACAACGAGCCTATTTTTACTGTGCTGACCTAACAGACACGGATCCAAAGATTCTTCCATGTTCTCCTGTGTTCCTGGACTGGTGCGATATAGTACACTATGAAACGATGATGTAATGATGGGTATTACTGTATTGTTGGCAATGACGCCTTGTATCAGTTCAATTATGTAGAAGCCAACGTCATCTCACCGCTAAACCAATAGAAAGAGAATGTCTCTGCCAGTCTGTAGCATCACTTGTCCACTTTCTGTTGAGAGTAAGATTGGCAATGGTGCAGCTGAAAGAGGCGAGTTTTTGA